>JASXTE010000006.1:32019495-32036995 GCA_030280995.1 Hemileia vastatrix
TGTAAACATGTTGGATGGTGAAGATCCTATCTCCAAACATGATGTTGAAGCAAATCTTTTCCCATCCTCTTCCTCCACTCAAGCCTCCCCTCTTCTAAATTATACAAATCTAGATAGCTTTGCTATTGATCCTATTGGCAATTTAACCCAACCCAATCTAACTCAGGTCTGTTTTTTTTTATTTTATCCTATCAATACTTTTCTTTATTTACTTAGATTTTCTTATTTCTTAAAAGGCTGATGAACAAGCCCAGGACCCACAATCAACTGAGTCTGAAGCTAGCGACAATGATGAGGAGGAAAATGCTACATTGAACAAAAAGCGAAGGGCTTCAAGTAGTCTAAATTTCCACTCCCAAAGAAGACGAAAAAGTGATACTTCATCACAAACACCTTTTTCTTCGATGGAACAGTTTTTAGAGAAACATGATGCTTGTAAGTAATATCATACCTCTTATTACTTTACTCTGATTTTCTTCTACTTTATGTTAATTTTTATTCTCACTCTAGAACAAGTGGAAATTGCTAAAGAGACTCTAAGCTTTGAAAAGAAGAAATACGAGCTCTCTTTAAGGAGGGATGACAGAGTACAAGATTTGGAAGAGAGGAAGTACAAGCTCTCCTTACGGAAGGATGATCAGGTACAAGATTTGGAGGAGAAGAAGTTTGAGTTAACTCTTAGTATTGAAAAATACAAAAAAGAGGAAAAAACACTCAAGCATCAAAACTTTATGGAACAGATGAAGTATAAGCATGATCTCCAAGAAAGTTCTAAAAAGAAAGATTTCTTGATCGAATGCGTTAAAGCAAACAAATCTGTTGAAGAAATAGAAAGTTTAATGAAATTTTTTGTTGACTAGTTTCTTTTATTTCTTTCACACTTCATGTGTTCATATTTATTTTTACATTAATTTTACAATTATTTTCTGTATTTCTTGAAATTTTGTATTTTAATGTTAAATATTCTTTTTTTAAATAAAATTTTCAAGTCTCCTTTAAAAATTTACCAAACCCCCACCTGTGCATTTTTTTGAAGTAAGGGGTGGGTAACACCAAAATTCTTTCATATCAAGAGTCTTGAAAGTCTTATATGAAACTTTGGCCTTACTACCCCCTGCATTTTACTGGTATCCCCAAAATTCTTACAAGTCAAGAATTTCACAAGTTTTATAAGAAATTTTGGTAATACTCTCCCCTGCATTTTATTGAAGTAAGGGATGGGTATCACCAAAATATTTACAAGTCAAAAATTTTACATGTTACATTTGAAAATTCGGCAATACCCCCCCTACATTTTATTGAAGCAAGGGGTGGGTATCACCAAAATTTTTACAAGTCATCAATTTTGAATGTCAGATTTGAAAATTTGGCAATACCCCCCCCCTGCATTTTATTGAAGTAAGGGGTGGAAGTCATCAAAATTTAATATAATTACATTTTAAAAAGTATATTAATGGAGAGCCAACCCAGTTGGAATTATGTTCATCTATCACACTTAATAAATAATGGGGGGAAGTTAACTTTTTAAATCCAAAACAATTTATAATTTAATTACACAAAGCACACCCCTGTAAACTATAAGATTTTTTTTTCCCCATCCCCTTCACCTCAAACATCCTTTTCCTTTCCTCCTCTTTTTGATACTTTACCATGGAAGAAGATGCCTTTTGATAATAATCCATAGAATCCAAATTTGTTGGATATTGAACTAAACATCTACTTAAATGATTAATGAGACAGATATGCTTGGTCAATGGATCCATTTCTATAAATCCTGGAACATCTGGAACTATTAATTTAAGATTTCTAAGGCTAGAGCATAATCGCCTGGAAACCTGACTAGAAGATCCCAACCTGGTGAAAGTACCATACTCAGTACAGAAGCTGGTATAATGTTGCAGAGTATTTGCTGGCCATAATCCAACCCATAGACTGTTACATACATCCATATCCAGCATCCAACCAATTTCTGGCATTAAAAAGTCTCCACCCTCCTGTCTGGGGAAGCTTGAGTCTTCTGAGAGGTGACCAGATTTGTTTTTGGGGATCCAGACCCCAAAGGCAAGGTCACTGGAATCCCTGTCTATATGAGCCTCATTACTGAAACCAGAATTGGTCCATGTTATATTGCCACCAAAAGCCTGCTGATCCCCATGATTTGGGAGCCCCAAATCACTGCAAAAGCTTAAAGCCCGCTGGTAATATTTTGAGGAGAGTTTTTGAAAAAAGTAGGCATAGAGTTTGTAGATAAATAACAATGCTTCTTTCATTTGGGCAGGAGAGACATTTTTATTTTTATAAAAATCTGAATAATTGAGTTAGTAAATTGCTGAAGTAAAAGATGCTGTGACATACCAATATCAAAAATTAAACCAAAGGCAAACTGTTTATCAGCTGCAAACATTTTTCCACAAATTCCACCATTTTTGTGTGATTTATTTATTTTGATTGGGTGTTCCAGCATCTTTAAATAATTACAACACTCTCTAATATCCTCTAATTTACCTATATCAGCAAGTTCCTCCAGAGAGTAGGATTAATAAACAACAGGTAGTATAGGTTGGTCCTTTATTCTGATAAAAGTAGTACCAGGCCTGAAAACGTTGTAAACACCATTGCTGAGTTTTTTTTCCATGGTAACAGTATTAATAATAGCTGGATCATTGAAGGGTCCACTTCTAAAGGTAGCACCACCAATAAAGTCCTCCTCATAATAAAATACTTTTTTTGAAGAGCAACCAATATCCACCCCTACCTCCCCTCCCATCTTTGCTTTTCTGGCATATCTATTGTTCTTACCTCTATTTGTCTTTTTACGTTCCATCAAGGGAAATTATCTGGGAAAAAAGATAATAAATAGTCAGAAAAATATTATTAAAGAATTTGGTAGTGAAACAAATTAACTAGCACAGATGGCTTGTGCCCTCAAGCTGGGTTAATTTTTATAATTGTTAAATCAACCCACTTTGAAAAATGGAGGAAGCCCAGAGCCATTAACTTGTGGGGTGCGTAGGGTGTAATTGGACACAGGGGTAGAGATTATCTGATAAAAAAGATAATAAAATGTAGGAAAATTATTGTTACAAAAGAATTTAGTGGCCAAAAAAGTTAACTAGCACAGATGGGATGTGCCCCTGGGCTGGGTTAATTATTATAATTGTTAAATCAACCTACTGTGAAAATTGGAGCAGGCCTGGAGCCGTTAGAGTGTGGGTTGTGTAGGGTGTAATTGGGCGCAGGGGTGAGGACACATTATTTTGAGTTGGGATAACAGAGTGCAAAATTAATAAGGGTAATAAGTGAAATGGGGGTTAGTAAATCAGGCAGGTAATTAATTTAATTTACTGAATCAATAGCCTGTAGAGGTAATAGAAGGGTTGCTTTATAGACAAATAGTGCAAAGTAACTCACCAGAGAAAAAACAATAACCTTAAATTTTGACATTCAGGGCACACCTGTCACTTTCTCCTCTCTCACTGATCAACCATGCACGGCCATCACACGCTCATTCCCCCTCAATTAACCATGACTCAATCCAATTTTGCTCCTACCCCGCCAACATCAGCCATTTTGTTTTAGCACTTTCCCATACCTGTTCAATGGTAAGTTTTTTTAATCTTTTTAATATCATGTTTGTTTTTCTGATCTTTTTTTTATTTTATCACTCTCCCTCGCTCTATATTTGACTCGCCATTGCCCGCTCATCCCTCCTCAACCAACCTTGACTCAATCCAATTTTGCTCCTGCCCCGCCAACTTCAGCCATTTCGTTTTAGCACTTTCCCATACCTGTTCAATGGTAAGTTTTTTTAATCTTTTTATTATTATTTTTGATTTCCTGATCCTTTTTTTTTATTGTATCACTTTCCCTCGCTCTATATTTGACTCGCCATTGCCCGCTCATCCCTCCTCAACCAACCTTGACTCAATCCAATTTCGCTCCTGCCCTGCCAACATCAGCCATTTCATTTTAGCACTTTCCCATACCTGTTCAATGGTAAGTTTTTTTTAATCTTTTTAATATCATGTTTGGTTTTCTGATCTTTTTTTTATTTTATCACTCTCCCTCGCTCCATTTTTGGCCCTCCTCTTCTCATCTCTCACAGCCTATCACTAGTTTCCACAACATCTTTGGCTCACCCCTCCCCTCGTTTAGACCTGCCCTGTACAGTGGCCGGACAGAAATTTTCACCCGGTGCATGCATTCCAGGTTATTGGCCTTTTTTTTATTCTTCCTAACACCACCACCATTGCTACTCACGCCTCAAGATCATGATAATTTTATGATTTACCTTCCACATTTTGGTAATTTGTCCTTTCTTTCTCTTTTCTTGCCAAACTGACTCATTAATCTCTTATCCAATATTTACCTTTTTTTCCGCTTTTCACTCAAACTACGACAGGGTCCTCATCTCACAAACAACATCTCATCCATGAAATGAAGATCACAATAGCTAAACCATCTACATAATATTCCAATTAAAACAAAATCTGTGCTCCTGGCACAATCCAATCACATTATTCAAGCCTTGTTGCAAACACATGAAGACACCTCAAAAATATAGTTTTGTAATTTTATCACCCAATGACAGTTCCTGCTATGTTTAATGCCTTTAAATAGGCTTGTAATGGATTTTACAACCATATTTTGGAAACTTGATTGCATCTTTGCTTTCAAAGGTGCAAGTTGCCAGGGAAGCAAACAGTAAAGCTACATCTTGGTGATGCTTTTTTTACTCAATTTTTCCACTTTTCACCAATTTTTTTTTGCTCAATGCTCATACCAACCCCATCCCTTTCATTAAGGAAAATGATAGACTTGTCAACTTGCTCGTTGTTGATTTCAAGAATGATGTTTTTTTATAAAATGTAATCTTTCTACGAATTGGTGTCCGGCTGAGTTTATTTTGTGAAAGTCCTATTCTACATGGTCGTATGAGTTAGAAATGTACAAGCTCATGTCTTTAGATTGAATATTAAGAGATTTATGAGGAAAGAAAAACAGGTGGAAATTATTGTCTGGCCACTGTACAGCCATATTAGAAACGGCTTGTGCAAAAACTAAAAATGTGGGCAATCTGATATTTTAGAATGGATATATGTCAGGTGGTATTTTAAATAATGGATAAGATCATGTTGGTAAAGCTGGAAACATGAAGTAGGATTAGAAAAAGAACTCTTAAAAACACATGAGCGGGTGAATTGTGGTAACAAGTATATATTCACATGATATACTAGCTAATATAACAGCAAGAGTGTCAAAAAAAGAAATGAAAATGATGAGTGGGACCGTCAATGTTTGAAAAAATCATAACAATGATCAGTGAATAAATAATTGAATTTTTTGAAAGAGTAATAACAGGCATGGAGTGGAGCTTGATACACCTGTGCTAGTGGAAGAAGAGAGGGAGTGGGAATGCATAGATAAAAAAACAGAGAAGGGGTGAACAAGTAAGCAGAAGAGCAAGGGAGGCAACAGATAAGTAAAAGAGAGATAGAGAAAAAAGGCAGAAAAAAAAAGGAAAGATTGAGCAAACAATTACAAGGTGAAGGGGGCAAGAAAAAAGGGAGTGAACAAGCAAGAAAGGGAGAATGAAAAGAAGTGAGTGTGTAAGTGAGTAAACAAGTGAATGTTTACAGAAAGTGAAAGGGGATGAGCTCAACCAATGTCACTCCAAGGTATTGAGCAGAATCACAACCAGGGCTCTAACAAGGACCAAAAAAACAACTAGACGTCTAGTTCACTGTTTTTTTCTCCTGTGATAAATTCAAAAAAAAAATGAATATTCAACAAACCAAAATACAAAACCAAGTGAATAAAGTACACAAAGAGGACATTTGGAAAGTATGAAAACATAAAAATTAAAAATTAAAAGCATTGCAAAGTGAAATGTTGGAGAGTAATTGGCATTATAATGGAGTGTATGCCGGTTGATTGAATGATTTGTGAATCAAGGGAGGGGAGTGCCGGTGGTGGTTCAAGATCCTCTTCTTCACAAATATCATTCCACTCATCCTTTAAATCAGCTAGAATATTGTGGAGTATTACACAAGTCAAGATCCAATGATTTGCAGTTTTGATCTCCAATTTTTTTTGAAATTGTATTCTGAGCTCCCGAAGACTAGAAAATCATCCATTTAAAGTACCTATAGCATGTTCAATTCGTACTCTTGATTGTGCAAGGTGATAATTAAAGGCAGTTTTGGGGTCATTTTCTGAAGTTGCACCACGGAAAGCAGGTATAATGTACTTTCCACTTGCATATGCTGAGTCTGCAAGGAGGTACTGAGATTTGTCAAAGTATGAGTCAGGGGATTGAGAAATCCTCATTCTTTGGAAGACGGAAGAGTCATGACATGATCCAGGGCAGCCACTGAGAAAAGCAATAAATTTTTTATTGACATCACATACAAGTTGAACGGCAATGGAGTATCTAGAAAGAAGATAAAAAGTTAGATTGTGAAAGATGAGAACTTGGAGAAGATTTTAGAGAAACCTTTTTTTGCAATCAAAATAATGGTTGCCATCATGAGAAGGCTTTTGACTCAAAGGGATGGTTGTGCCATCAACAAAACCTATACAGCCAGGGAAACCTTCAGCTTGCATTACTTGAGAGGATTCAAGTCGCTGTTCTGGAGTTGGCCAAGCCAGAGTTTGAGACTTGAGGGAAAGGATAGCAATCATACAGCGCTTGGTGTATAATATCACAGTACCATATCCTATGTTAAAGAGATTATCCAAACGTCTTACGGCAGAACCATTTCCATTTGAGCCAAAGCAACATAGAGCAACACCAAGTTGGATGGCAGGATTACGCTGTTTGTTATGAGAATTGTTATGTAAGATAGGATGCTCAGAAATGAGTTGATAAAGTTTGAAGAAAGACTTGGGTGAAGTTTAAATGAGGAATGTTGAGAATAGAGGCCAGATCATATCGGGGATCATGGTAAAGATTTGGCCCCCTGGTGATGATGTAACACTTTTTGGAAAGAAAACACATATAAGCTAAAGCATCTTCCAAATCAGAGTCAGATTTATAGTAAAGAACTAAAAGAAAAGTAATAGCATTCATTTTTGAGTGAAGTAGCTTCCTAGTAGAGAGGTGTTTCATTGTTGCCGGTGGAAGGGTTAAGTGATGAGGGAAGTGGGAATTCACCGCCAAATGTGCAGTTGGGGTGTGTAGATAGAAAAAAAACTCAAGTGTTTGCCACCAAAATTAAGTGGCATAGAGTGAGGAAAGACTTAAGGATGGCATCAGCAATTATGAGTCATGTGACTTTCTTGCAAATCCATCATGGATGTGATGAGTTTAGGGTCAGGAATTAGGAATGGAAATTGGGGTATAAGAGGCGGGATATTGCATTATTGTGGATTCCTTATCCACTAGCCCTGGGGCTAGTGGAGAAGAATCTTCCGCAATTAATAATGTCTGATCCCGGAAAAAAAAATTCCTGATCCCTAATTGTGGATCCCTGAACATTGATACCCCCTATTAATGCATTGTCCCACCTCTTATACCACAATTTCTGTTCCTAATTCCTGATCCCAAACTCATCACATCCATGATTGATGTGTAAGCAAGTCACATGACAAATAATTGTAGATGCCATTCTTATGTGTCTCTTCACTCTATGCTACTTAATTCTAGTGCCAAACACATAACATTTTTTCTCATCCTTATTTGTCTCTTCACTCTATAATACTTAATTTTGGTTGCAAACACATAACATTTTTTTCTATCTACACACCCCACCTGCTCATTTGGTGGCAAATTCCCACTTCCCACTTCCCACTTCCCACCTATCACCTAAACCTACTACCAACAATAATGAAGCATCTCTCTACTAGGAAGCAACTTCACTCAGCTATGAATTCTATCACTTTAGTTTTAGCTGCTGACTCTGATTCCAACTCTGGTTTGGAAGACACTTTAGCTTATATGTCTTTTCTTTCCAAAAAGTGTTACATCATTCCAAGGGGTCCAAATCTTTATCATGATCCCAGATATGATCTTGCCTCAATTCTTGAAACTCCTCATTTAAACTTCACACAAATTTTTCAAATGTTCTCCTGATTCTTTTTTCAAACTTTCTCAACTCATCTCCAATCATCCAATCTTCCATAATAATTCCCATAACAAACAGCGTGATCCTGCCTTTCAACTTGCTGTTGTGCTATTTCACTTTGGTTCAAATGGAAATGGTGCAGCTGTAAGACATTTAGATAATCTCTTTACCATAGGATATGGTACTTTCATATTATACACCAAGCACTGCATGATTGCTATCCTTTCTCTCAAGTCTCAAACACTTGCTTGGCCAACTCCACAACAGCAACTTGAATCCTCTCAAGTAACGCAAGCCAAAGGTTTCCCTGTATGTGTAGGTTTTCTTGATGGCACAACTATATCTTTACTTCAAAATCCTGCTCATGATGGCAACTATTATTTTGATTGAAAAAAAAGGTTTCTTCAAAATGTTCTCTGATTTCACATCTTTCATAAACTAACTTTTATTCTTCTTTGTAGATACTCTATTGCTGTTCAACTTTTCTGTGACATCAACAAAAAGTTTATTGCTTTTCATAGTTGCTGCCCTGGCTCATGTCATGACTCTTGTGTCTTCCAAAGAATGAGGATTTCTCAAAGTCCTGACTTATACTTTGACAAATCTCTGTACCTCATTGCAGACTCAGCATATGCAAGTGGAAAGTATATCATACCTGCTTTCTGAGATGAAACTTTAGAAAATGACCCCAAAACCACCTTTAATTATCACCTTTCCCAATCAAGAGTACAGATTGAACATGCTCTTGGGATTTTAAAGGTTAGATTTTCAGGTCTCTGGGAACTCAGAATCCAATTTCAAAAAAAAAAAAAAAAAAGGAAATCAAAACTGCAAATCATTGGATAATGAATTGCATTATATTCCACAATATCTTTGCTGATTTAAAGGATGAGTGGAATGGTCTTTGTGAAGACAAGGATAATGAACCTGTTCCAGCTCTCCCCTACCTTGAATCACAAAATATGCTTTCCACTGGCATACACTCTGTCATTATGCCAATCACCCTCCAACATTTTGAAACACAACACTTTTACTTTTTTTTTTTCATACTTTTCAAATGTTCAACTTGTCTGCTTAATTCACTTGGGTTGGTGTTTTTTTTTTTTTTTTTTTTTTTTTTTTTTTGAATTTAGGGTTAAGATCTCTTTTTTGGATGTCTGATTTGTTCTCATTCACCAGCTCAACATGAAAGTGCATCTTTTTCTGCAATTGAATAATTTTTCACTGTCTTTTTTTTTTTTTTTTTTTTTTTTTTTTTTTCTTTTTTTTTTCATTCATCCCTCATATCCATAACCTCCAACCATCAAACATCCCTCAAACAATTTGGTTTCACATTGTTTTTTCATCTCATCTCTCCAGCTCAGTCATTTTATTCATTTCTATTGATTTTTTTGTTTGCTAATTATAACTTTTTTTTTCTTTTTTCTTTTTTCTTTTTTCTTTTTTCTTTTTTCTTTTTTCTTTTTTCTTTTTTCTTTTTTCTTTTTTCTTTTTTCTTTTTTCTTTTTTCTTTTTTCTTTTTTCTTTTTTCTTTTTTCTTTTTTCTTTTTTCTTTTTTCTTTTTTCTTTTTTCTTTTTTCTTTTTTCTTTTTTCTTTTTTCTTTTTTCTTTTTTCTTTTTTCTTTTTTCTTTTTTCTTTTTTCTTTTTTCTTTTTTCTTTTTTCTTTTTTCTTTTTTCTTTTTTCTTTTTTCTTTTTTCTTTTTTCTTTTTTCTTTTTTCTTTTTTCTTTTTTCTTTTTTCTTTTTTCTTTTTTCTTTTTTCTTTTTTCTTTTTTCTTTTTTCTTTTTTCTTTTTTCTTTTTTCTTTTTTCTTTTCTCTTTTTTCATTTTTCATTTTTCATTTTTCATTTTTCATTTTTCATTTTTCATTTTTCATTTTTCATTTTTCATTTTTCACTTTTCATTTTTCATTTTTCTTCTTTCATTTATCATTTTTCATTTTTAATTTTTAATTTTTCATTTTTAATTTTTAATTTTTCTTTTTACATTTTACATTTTACATTTTACATTTTTATTTTTTATTTTTTATTTTTTATTTTTTATTTTTTATTTTTTATTTTTTATTTTTTATTTTTTATTTTTTATTTTTTATTTTTTATTTTTTATTTTTTATTTTTTATTTTTTATTTTTTATTATTTATTATTTATGTCGGTCAATTGTCTAGAAGTTATAAGAGAAGAGGGAAGAAAAGAGAGGAGGACAAGAAGGAGATAATAGTTTTAGAAGTAAAAGAAATAAAAAACAATTAAAATTATTTAATTTATTTGAGAAAAGGCAACGACGAGTGATCTGAGAGGTGACAACAAATTGGTTTTATTAATATTATTATTATTTAAGTAAGAGTTCTGCGCAGCAAACAATATAATTACTATCAGACTTAAGGCAACCTTTAAATTGTTATTTAGAATTTTTAATTAGAATTTAATACTAATAAAAATAATAATAAGCGTAATAAATTTATCTTTAAATTGTTGAGTGTGTAATAAGTGATAAGGCTACAGGGGATTATCCAAGGCCCTTTTATAGGCAATGGGTCCTCTGAAGCGCTACTGTCGGTCAATCGTCTAGAAGTTATAAGAGAAGAGGGAAGAAAAGAGAGGAGGACAAGAAGGAGATAATAGTTTTAGAAGTAAAAGAAATAAAAAACAATTAAAATTATTTAATTTATTTGAGAAAAGGCAACGACAAGTGATCTGAGAGGTGACAACAAATTGGTTTTATTAATATTATTATTATTTAAGTAAGAGTTCTGCGCGGCAAACAATATAATTACTATCAGACTTAAGGCAACCTTTAAATTGTTATTTAGAATTATTAATTAGAATTTAATACTAATAAAAATAATAATAAGCGTAATAAATTTATCTTTAAATTGTTGAGTGTGTAATAAGTGATAAGGCTACAGGGGATTATCCAAGGCCCTTTTATAGGCAATGGGTCCTCTGAAGCGCTACTATATTTGTAAATACAATGATTAGAATGGAATAAAACAAACATATCAAAAGAGTAAATGAAACATAACAATATAGAGAAAAACATGAAACAAATAATTAAAAGCCCAATTAAGAATCCAATTTCCCCGCCATTAATTCCCAAATCAGTAAGTGACAATAGTGAATAACTAAACAAGATTGGAAACATAGGAACTATGAGAAATATAATTCCCAACAGATGGTACATTCTGATTAAAGGACATTTTAAGTGAAACAAAAAATAATTTGACGCAACAAAACAAGCAATTAATCTCAATTTAGTCCAAATTAATTTATTTGTTTTTTCTAACACACTTAAGGGTCAAAAGAAGCGTCCTTAATTATTGTTTAGTATCATATGAGAGGTATTATTTAATATATAAATTTAAGTAATTAATTTAAATATATTATAAATCAAATTTACACTTGTAATTATAATATATGTTTTTTAATTAATTAAATATAAATTTATAATTATTAAATACATAAAAATGCGCCATTATTTGTAGAATATATTATATTATGCTCAATTTAATTGTATATATAAAAATATATATAACCAATAAATTTAATGTAACACTTGTATATAATAAAATTCTTATATAATTTCATTATGCAATAAAATATTAAGTTATATTCATTAAATACAAGTCTTACCCACTCTTTAAGGTTTTATAATTTATATATCATTTACTGGACTCCTGGAATAGCCTGGCTGACACTCCCTCACTCTAAAAAAACAATAAAAAAAATGCTAAGATTTTTTCTTTTTGTATTTTTTCAACAGGGCAGGCAGATTTGAAATTTCTTTGCCAGGTATCCATGCATCATGTTCAGATGATTTGTTCTTATATCTCAATAAATATTCAGTACCTCTTTCAGAAGTGATAATTCTATCATTGAGAATTTTATCAATTTCTGCTGTTTCTGTGACTTCCTGAGGGTTCTTCTTAGGTCTTCCTCTTCTTTTTGGAAATAAGTCACTGTTGGAAGTATAAGGTTTAAGCAAAGAAATGGGAAAGACAGGATGTTTCCTATCATATGGAGAATACAATACAACTTCTACTGCATTATTACCAACCATTCTTTTAACAACAAATGGTCCTACAAAAGGATCTTTTAATTTGTGGTTACCTTGTAAATTGAAATGGACAGTAGAGATCAACACTTCATCACCCTTGTTAAATGTGTATTCTTTATGAGATTTATCCCATCTTTTCTTTTCATATTCAAATGCTTTATCAATACAACTCTGAGCATGTTTTCTGCATAGCTGTTGCATTTGCATAAAAGATTTTACACCAGGGTGTAGTTCCAACTTAGGTAATTTATTATTGAGAATCTGAGCAGGAGTGTTTGGGACATAACCTAACCAAAGCTCAAAAGGCTTTTTCTCAGTGACAGAATGAACAGTGCTATTATATGCAAATTCAAGACCAGGCAAAAGAGTGAGCCAATCATGAGTAAATCTGTCATTGTCTTTATATTCTAAACCAAAGGCAAAATACCTTCTAATCATATCTTCCAGAGTTTGAATCATTCTTTCAGCTAGACCATCAGTCTGAGGATGGTGAGCTGTAGACAATTTTAACTCACAGCCACAAATATCCATCAAAGAGGTCCAAAACTCAGAAGTGAATTTTGGATCCCTATCAGAGATAATGGCTTTTGGAAAACCAATAATATTAAACATGTAAGACCACCATAAGAAAGCTAATTCCTTGGTGGATACATCTTTGTGGGTTGGAATAAATTTGCACATTTTTGTGAATCTATCAACTATTACCCAACAAGAGTTAAAGCTGTCTTTACCTGCAACAGGAAGACCAGTGACAAAATCCATATTAATGATTTGCCAGGGAGCACTAGGTGCTTCAATATGTTGTAATAACCCTGCTCTCTTACCTGTTAACCTTTTAGATTTTTGGCAGGAATCACAAGATTCAACATATAATTTTGTGTCTTCAGACATATTAGCCCACCATGCAGTGTTTTTGATTCTAATCAATGTTTTTTCAAGATCAAAATGTCCAGCTAATATGTCATCATGACAAAGTTTGAGGATAGTTTCTTTCATTGAAGGAGGAATAACAATTACATTGGTAAGTTTCCTTCTATAATATATATAACCATCTTCAATAGAAAACTTTCCTTTATTTAAAGCATTTTGGTACTTTGCAGGAAGAGTTTTTATTAATGCTTGAATTGAAGCATTCTTAGGATCATTCAAAATAGTAACTAATTTATTTAAGTCAGAATCTTTATCATATGAATCCAGTATTAACTGTAATAACTCTTCTTCCATATCAACTATAAATATACCATGTATATGAACAGTATCATCTTCAGGTACATAAGCAGGATTGGAGTCATTATTTGGCAGAGGCAATCTGAAGAGCATATCAACATTAGAGTGAACATTTCCAGCTCTATGGATAATAGTCATCCTTCCTCTGTATTCCTGAACAGCAAGTTGCCACCTGAACATATGTCTGTTAGGTGTTTTGAGGTTTAAGAGAGATTTTACAGCACTACAGTCAGTTACCAACTCAAATTTTTGGTCATCCAAGTAGTAATGAAGTTTCTCAAGAGCCCAAACAACTGCTAAGCACTCCAATTGAGTGGCACCATATTTCAATTCACTATTTCTTAAGGTTCTTGAAATATAACAAATTACAACTTCTGAGGATTTATCATTAATAATTTGCTTTTGGTGAAGGGCAGCACCCAGACCAATAAAGCTAGCATCTGTATAAAGTACAAATGGCTTGTTAAAATCTGGAAGAGCCAATATAGGGGCTGTCATTAAGCAATTTTTCAATGTATTAAAAGCTTTCTGACAGTCATCATTCCAGAGAAAAGCAACATCTTTTCTGGTTAGTTTTGTAAAAGGCAAGGCTATGACCTGATAATTTTTAATATATTGTCTATAATAGCCACACATACCCAAAAAACTTTGGATTTCTCTTACAGAAGTTGGTGCTTTAACATTTTGAATGGCAGCAACTTTATTATGGTCTACACAAATTTGTAAGCCTGACACAACATGGCCAAGGACTTTCAAAGATTGAAAACCAAATTTACACTTTTTTAAAGATAAGGTCATATTGATTTCATCCATTTTTTGGAAAACTCTATTCAAGTGAATCATATGTTCATCAAAAGTTTTAGAAAAAACAATAATATCATCAATATAAACCATGAGCCAACCTTCAATAATTTCTTGATGGAAAGTGTTATCCATGACTTTCTGGAAAACTGAAGGAGCATTTTTAGGGCCAAATGGCATCCTAACATACTTATATATTCCCATATGAGTAGCAATAAGCAAATAATTTTGAGAATTTTTCTCAACTGGAACTTGATGATAACCTTTATTACCATCCAGACAACTAATAAATTTTGCACCTTGCAAGGTAGCATGTATTGAATTAATTCTGGGTAAAGGATAAATATCATCAACAGTATAAGTATTTAAAGCTCTGTAATCTCCACATAATCTAGCTTTATCTTTTTCATATGAAATCAAGACTGGGGAGATGACACAATATTTGGGGGTGACATTTATTTTCTCAATGATATTCATTTTCAATAATGTTTCAATATTATCTTCAATATCTTTTCTTTTTGATGGAGAAGCAGGATATGGTTTTTTCTTAAGGGAAGGAGGAATATCACTCAAATTACAGGATAAGGTAATTTTCATTTCTCCCTGAACAATTCCCAAGACATGAGAACCATGAGCAAAAGCCATAGGGAAAGAGGTAATAGAGGCAACAATAGAATCCTTTTGTTCATTAGTCAAATGATCACCAAAAGAAGCGGTATTTATTTCATGTAATAAATCATCCATTTCAGTTGTTGTTCTACCTTTACATTGGGTCAGTGAGTTACAAGATTTCAACAAATGCTTAGAAGGTTTAGGAGAAGAAATTTTGAATTTTCTTTTCCCATTCATTCCTAAGGTAAAGCAATTATTTGCTGGGTCCAGTTTCACACCAAACATGGTTAAAATATCATTTCCCATAATAAACCAATTGCTCAAATTATCATTTTTCATGACAACAAACTCACAAATAGCTCTGACAAAACCACCATTATATTTGAAGAATACAGAGGTTTTGTATTTGCCAATAGGAAATAAGGTAGAACCATACCCTCTCCATTTTTCAGAAGTTATAGGCAATAATTTACTCAAATATTCCTTATCCACTGAAGCCAAAGCTTTTTCAGATACTACACTTCCTCCAGCACCAGAATCAAGAACTACATCAACATTTTTACCATTAATGATAACAGGTGCCTTTAAAGGGGATATAGGAATAGAATTGTTAGTAATATCTTTAATTATCTCAGCATTTTCTACTGAAGATAAATTCAATACACAATCTTCAGATATATTATTTAAATAATGGACATCATGTTCCAACATTAAAACATCTTTAACAGATTCATTGTCATAGGAGATATTACTTTCACAGTCACTGGAAGAATTATTGACATCAAGTTCAATTTCATCAGTGTCTTCATTTTGTTCAACAAGATGAATTTTCTTGTCACAAACATGACCCTTCTGCCACGGTTTGTTACATTTATAACAAGTATTTGTTGCATATTTTTTAGGTGCAACTGGGGTAGAGGGTTTACCAGATTTTTCTGGGAGCTTTATAGAAGGTTTATTCTGATCATTATAAGATTTACTAAGGTAATTCTTTGGTTCATATCTATGGTTGAGTAGTACTTCATTACAGATATTAATGAAAGAAGAATTTTCCCTTACATGCTCAGTTCTAGCAACAATCAAATCCCTAAGAGAATTTGGTAATTTATACAAGATTTTATCTCTCCAAATATCATAATCCATCTTTGGATCAATTGCTCTAAGGATTTTAGTTATTTTCATCAGAAAAACAATGGGCTTTTCAACAGAGGAGGATACATATCTAGTATTCTCATACAGTCTTTGCTGAGCTAACCTGAATTTTGAACCACCAAACTGATTCTCAATCAAGGATTTCCAATCATTCCATGTATAATGATTGTTATCTAAGAGGACAGATTCATACCACATCAAGGCTACATTGGAAAATAAAGAAATTAACTTAGAAACAATTTCCTCATCAGGTAGTTTATAAGATCTCTTTAAATTATCAATTCTCTGGATAAATTGTTGCCAATCAGAGGAAGAATCACCATCAAAGGTAGGATATTGGTCTAACTTAGGCCAATTTTTCTGACTACTGGGATGGTCCACTTTTTGGTTTGAATTATTCATTAGTAATAATTCCTGAAGTTTAGCCAGGTGTTCAGAAATTTCATTATTTACAGAAACAGCTGGTGCATGACCATCACAAGATTTTTTGCTAGTAGCAAAAGATTTTACAGACTCATTGTCAGTTTGTTTAATGGTTGAAATATGAGGAAGAAAGGATGAACTTTGTTCAGGTTTTTTCCCTTTATTTTTATGCAGCTTATTTGCAGAAATCTCATTTAATTCATTATTGATGGTTAAGGTTGAGAACTTTTCCTGTAGGTCAGACACATAGTTTCTTATTCTTGGAATTTCAGACATCTGGTCATTTACTTTTGCAAGAGATAGAACATTTCTGTCCTCAGAAACTGAGTGTTTGGTACTTAGTGCATGGAAGTCATTTTTTAGCTTCTTAAACTCATTTTGTAGAGATTTTATTTCATTTTTGAATGAATAATTTTCCTCAATAAGGGGTTTCAATTCACTCAATGTCTTATGTAGACTGATATTTCTATCTGAGATAGCTCTATGGTCACTTCTTATTTGTTTTTGTTGACTAAGAAAAATATTCAAGGTTTCTTTGATTTTTAAATAAGCTGTATCTTGTACAGAAGAACTCACTTTACATTGCAAGTGTAAATTATTTAATCTATCATTTTCATGGATTAACACATCTCTCACATGTTTGTCTTTCACAATATTAAAATCAAGGGTATCTTTCAATATTTCCTCAGAAGTTTTTTCAATTAAGGTATAGATTTCAGGGGGAACAGAATCATTTTTAATTGCAAGAGAAGGATTAATTAAAGATGTAGAAGTTAAATGTAAAGGTTCATCAAATGACAATTTGCTAATTACATCAATAGGGCTACTAGTTACAGGAAGCTGTCTTTTAACAGGTTTTACTGTTCTTTCACCATGTTCAATAATATTACCTGCAGAAGAAGATTTATTAGAAAACATACCCAAGTGACTATCAACCAAATTACTTACCATGGCAGAGGAGGAAATTTCCCCTGGGACTGGGTTTGGGATTGTGCTTGGGCCTTCTTTCTCCTGCTTTGTTGGTAGGGATGAGGAGGTGGATGGAAATTGGGTGTTCTGGATGGGCCAGGCTGATGATGAGGAGGGTGTTGCACATTCTGTTGGTAGTGACTCATTAGATAATCCCATTTCCATTGCTCTACTTCCATAGTATTTGGATTTTGGA